>JAVGWX010000007.1:36918073-36940573 GCA_036924085.1 Ariolimax columbianus | reverse complement strand
ACACACACACACACACACACACACACACACACACACACACACACACACACACACACACACACACACACACACACACACACACACACACACACACACACACACACACACACACACACACACACACACACACACACACACACACACACACACACACACACACACACACACACACACACACACACACACACACACACACACACACACACACACACACACACACACACACACACACACACACACACACACACACACACACACACACACACACACACACACACACACACACACACACACACACACACACACACACACACACACACACACACACACACACACACACACACACACACACACACACACACACACACACACACACACACACACACACACACACACACACACACACACACACACACACACACACACACACACACACACACACACACACACACACACACACACACACACACACACACACACACACACACACACACACACACACACACACACACACACTTTAATGTATATGTGATTTACCTGGGTGCCAATATATTACTCATCAAATTAAATACAAGAGTTCCCATGCATACACCGACGGTTCTGTAACAAACACTACACAGAACGGAGGGGCAGGAGCATTCCTGAACCTACCAAATGGCAGAAAAATAACACTGTCATTCGCTACTGGTAAGTACACAAGCAATTTCAGAGCGGAGGCAGAGGCACTGAGGGCGGGAGTGGAAGAAATGGTGACACACAGTGAAAATGAGAGCCATATAGTCCTGCTGACAGATGCTCTCGCCGTAGTCACAGCGCTAAAAAGCCAGAAAAACACTGAGCTTAATGACTTAAGAGCAGCACTCTGCAAACTGTGCCAGCAGTCCGCACCAAAAAGGGTAGTGGTACAGTGGGTCCCGTCACACTGCAACATCCAAGGCAACGAGGAGGCAGACAGACTGGCAAAAGAAGGTGCAAGACTACCACAAACAGATACCAGTATGACGTACGAAGAGTCAAAACGGCTTATCAAAGCCAGATACATGACCAAATGGGAAACCGAACATACTGGTTACACCAAAAACGATGCCTATTACCAGTTGAACCGAAGAGAGCAGGTAGTTGTCTTCAGACTTCGCACTGGCCACAACAGACTGAGGTACCACCTATTCAACAAATTGAAGATAGGGTGTACCGACGAATGCCCGTGCGGTACTGGTAAAATGACCACTGAACATCTGCTGCAGAACTGCCCGACATACGAGGATCAGAGAGAGCAGATGTGGCCATTACCAGTGGAACTGCAAGACAAGCTCTATGGCAGTGGCGAGAGCCTCAGGATGACCGCCGCTTTTTTCGAAAAAATAATGGTTACTGTCTGACTGTGTACGCAGAAGAAGAAGAAGAAATACAAGAGTTGAGCTTAGAGGAGAACTGGTTTTATCAATTCCATTTAGACTAGAAAATGCAAATACTTTGGTCACATCAAGAGACACAACGGTCTTGAGAGAACAGTGATGGAAGGTATGGTGCCAGGCAGAAGAGGAAGGTGCAGACCAAGAAGACGATGGCACAAATATATCCCGGAATGCCTGAGTATGACTGTGACGGAGGCTGGAGTTTTGGCAAGGGAACGAGTTTCTTTCAGACAGACTGTGATGGGAGCGACGTTCTATAAAGTACATGCTACATGATGATGATTAAATACACTTTTGGCCATTCCTATTCACTTCGTCCTTCCCTCTCACACCTACCATCATATGTAACTATCTTTCCCAGATACAGCTGTCTGCCTGTTCTAGTATTACGCCCCTCACTCGAGTTTTAGTTTGCCGCCGCACATTTGTTTCGGTAAATAGCATCACTTTTTGTTTTATTAATGCTAATGTCTAAACCATATTCAACGCTTCTGGTATCCTGTATCATATATCTCATTGCATAGCTGTGTAATTATATTGACACCAAAGGTCTGTAAGGTGTGAACACCTTTTCTATAGTTTTATCATTATTTTATATTATTGAGCAACTCAAGACCTCAAGAAAGAGAATCGAGTTTTTTTGAGTCGAAATGTTCTAGAAAGGTCTTCCGAATTCTATAGACCGAAAAAAAGAAGATTACAGACATTAGACAAGAGGTGGGAGTAAGAGGAGAACTGGTTTGTAAATGCCATCATGAACAGAACATTCAAATACTTTGGCCACTTTAAAAGACACAACAGTCTTGAGAGAACGGAAATGGAAGGTATGGTACGGGGCAAGATAAGCACAGACAGACGAAGAAGGCGATGGCATCAAAATGTCAAGGAATGCTTGGGCATGACTCTGGTGCAGACTGGTGCTTTGGTGTAATGTGTTGGGAACGACGTTCTGCGAAGGACATGCTGCATGATGATGATTGTTTTATTAATATTTATGATACGGCCGACGTGGAACGATAAGAACGGATAGATGAAAACAGAGATCACATGATTACAAAAATTGTTTCTCTCTGTAGACATTTAATTGCGTGTGAAATATGGCGGGCTTGAAATGCTGAATTAGAGCCAACAATCCAAGCGATGGAGATTCCATGTTTCATGCAGATCATTGGAACGACATTTGCTGGGCTACATCTAGAAAGTTAGTTTACTAAATGTAATCCATCTGATTAAAAAAATGTAAGCTGAGACCTTTATTTTGGCTTTGAAGAACTGCTATGTTGACCATTTCTTGTAAGTCTGACTCATTCTGCGCTATCGACACAATCGGCGAAACGTAAGTTGTTTATTGTCAGTACATCAATTAATATCCTTGGCATGGCCTCTATGGGTCTCTAGATAAATTCCCTATACGGAGAGAGAGAGAGAGAGAGAGAGAGAGAGTGTGTGTGTGTGTGTGTGTGTGTGAGAGAGAGAGTGTGTGTGTGTGTGTGAGAGAGTGTGTGTGTGTGTGTGTGTGAGAGAGAGAGAGAGAGAGAGAGAGAGACCTGGTCAGGGACAGTACACATTCAGCTTCACTCCATTTTTTGTCTGCCTCAAGTTTCCTACTTGGAACTTAGACAGATTGGGTACCCACATTATATCTGGTGGGAGATGCACTTATGAAATAAAGAATAAAATAGCCAAGACAGAATCAGTCGTTCACAGTTTGAGGGCAATCGTGTGCAACAAAGGCTTATCACTGCAATTTAGAAAAAGATTTCTTGGATGATACGTGAAACCAGTACTGACATACGCCAGCGAGTCATGGACAATCAGCAAGCAAAAATAGGGATTATTAGAGACAATGGAAAAGATGTTTTACAGAAGAATGTTAAGACTTCCATGAACTGCAAAGAATTGAGAATATTCTTTGTTATATTATTGATATAAGCAAGAAACAAAATGGATAACAGAACTCGCCCTTATGATACGCCTTTCTTTGGTGTCATATTTCTGCAAGTCTTGAACTTGTACTATAGCGGTTCAGCTTTCCAGATTGTAACTTTTCTATTTGTAAATTTTTTTTTAAACTTGACGTTTTCACAGCTTGACTTTCAATCCATCTTTCTAAATTTTATAGAAACCCACACAAATTACTAGTGAATGTGTTTTCTTCTTGGACATCTTCAATTTCCTGGTCAATATGGGCATTCCAATCTTCAGTTGTCTGACTCCAGCTGGTATTGGAATTGAAAGATGTATTTCTTCCAAGTGCCACATCAGTTTGGTATTTGTCATGCGTTCCATCTGATATCACACACAGCTCACGTGGTACTTACAGATGTACAGACACAACGGTAGGGTATGGAAAACATCGGTACGAGATAGTCATTCTTGTTCGAGCATGACACGAGAAGAGGTGGGTTGGAATACACTGCGACAACAGGCAGCATTACAGGGAAGAGAAACAGAAGGAATCAGAGAGATATAATATTGGACATCCAGAAGGAATGGCATGGAGGACGATCAACGGCAGAACTGATAAACGATACACGTGATAAGAGGAGATAGAGGTCCATGATAGTCAACGCCAACCGGAAGAACACATGATGATGATGAATCTGAAAATATCGGACAACATAAAAGCCAGTCGGTAGTTTAAAATATGCACAAGACGTAATTGATGCGATTAGGTATCAAGATGAAATGGACAGGCCAACGTTATACGCGAGAGAAAGTCCTTGGAACGAGAGAGATAGCAAGACCAAAGATGTAATTGACATAATGTTCAGAAATGGAGGGCGAAACCCTTGATATACATGATGATGATGCTCGTCCATCACGTGTGATGATGGCCTCTCTCCCTCTCCCTCTCCCTCCTTCTCTCTCTCTCTCTCTCTCTCTCTCTCTATTAATATATCTATGTTCAGCCGTTTGGAAAATCGTTTCTTTTTGCTCTGTCTGCTGACATGGATGAAAGAGGGACTTCCGCGTCGATTTGATTTAAAGTGAGGAGGTTTCGCGTAATTTGTCAACTTCACTGTCTTTCTGGGCTACATTTGGTATCGCTGATGGACCTACATACTTTCAAGGCTACATTTGGTATCGCTGATGGACCTAAATACTTTCTGGGCTACATTTGGTATCGCTGATGGACCTAAATACTTTCTGGGCTATATTTGGTATCGCTGATGGACCTAAATACTTTCTGGGCTACATTTGGTATCGCTGGTGGACCTAAATACTTTCTGGGCTACAGTTGGTATCGCTGGTGGACCTAAATACTTTCTGGGCTACATTTGGTATCGCTGGTGGACCTAAATACTTTCTGGGCTACAGTTGGTATCGCTGGTGGACCTAAATACTTTCTGGGCTACATTTGGTATCGCTGGTGGACCTAAATACTTTCTGGGCTACAGTTGGTATCGCTGGTGGACCTAAATACTTTCTGGGCTACATTTGGTATGGCTGGTGGATCTAAATACTTTCTAGGCTACAGTTGGTATCGCTGGTGGACCTAAATACTTTCTGGGCTACAGTTGGTATCGCTGATGGACCTAAATACTTTCTGAGCTACAGTTGGAATCGCTGATAGACCTAAATACTTTCTGGGCTACAGTTGGTATCGCTGATGGATCTAAATACTTTCTGGTCTACAGTTGGTATCGCTGATGGACTTAAATACTTTCTGAGCTACAGTTGAAATCGCCGATGGTCCTATATGCTTTCTGCTTTTCTCGTATGTTGGTCACCTTTGTAGCAGATGCTTCATCATCTCATCATGTAGCATGTCCTTTGCAGAACGTCGCTCTCACAACAGCCGATCTGTAAGTCTCTCGATCTCTATCCAGAACGTCGCTCTCACAACAGCCGACCTGTAAGTCTCTCGATCTCTGGTCAGAACGTCGCTCTCACAACAGCCGACCTGTAAGTCTCTCGATCTCTGGTCAGAACGTCGCTCTCACAACAGCCGACCTGTAAGTCTCTCGATCTCTGGTCAGAACATCGCTCTCACAACAGCCGACCTGTAAGTCTCTCGATCTCTGGTCAGAACGTCGCTCTCACAACAGCCGATCTGTAAGTCTCTCGATCTCTATCCAGAACGTCGCTCTCACAACAGCCGATCTGTAAGTCTCTCGATCTCTATCCAGAACGTCGCTCTCACAACAGCCGATCTGTAAGTCTCTCGATCTCTGGTCAGAACGTCGCTCTCACAACAGCCGACCTGTAAGTCTCTCGATCTCTGGTCAGAACGTCGCTCTCACAACAGCCGATCTGTAAGTCTCTCGATCTCTGGTCAGAACGTCGCTCTCACAACAGCCGACCTGTAAGTCTTTCGATCTCTGGTCAGCACTACCGCTTTGTCGCATCTTCAGGACCTCCGTAATGTCTTGTGTCCCTCTCCTCCTTAGTTGACCTCTGACCCGCTTTCCAGGCACCTTACTCTCCAGGCCATTATGACATTTGATAATTAGCAGATGCTTAGCAATAATTGTGTCAGTGCTGCAGACGCATTCATCTGTGTGTCCTATTCTTAGTTTGTTGAACAGATGGTGGCTCAGTCTGTTGTGGCATATACAGAGTTTCAAGACTACCGATTACACCTGTTCGTATTCGTGAACTTGGTGCTCTGTGTAAATTGGTGGTTGAACCGTGTGCTGTGCTTACCACCTGTTCCTGTATCTACTCCTGGTTAGCCTCTGATATCTTCATATGGCTTGGCTTGGCTTGGCTTCGTTCGTTCTCAATCTCCCGCTACCAAACCCTGACACGGGCTTAAGTAGCAGAATGTGGTCCAGAGAACGGAATGCGTTGTTTCGTAGTTTACAGCTTGACTGCGATATTTGCACCTGTCGGTCCAACACATCCGACTTCAGCAAGCATTTTTTGAGTACCGGGTTAGCCTTCCCTCTTCGATCCCTTCTCCTTAGCCAGTCTGCCCTGCTGCAGCCTGTTATCCAGGATCACCGCGTGGAGGTGTAGAAGGGTCTTGGCAGCTCTGGTTCGCTGGCCTTGACGCTAGCAGTCAGCAATGGGTCACTGACCGCTGTAACTCATGCGTTGCTCAGCATCTTGATCCCATATCTTTATATTATATCTATATCTGGCTGAAGTAGCATTCCACCTTCTCGTGATGGTCTGTCGGTTCATTGCCAAGAGTTAAAGTTTCCATTACAGTTATGATGAAAGACTCAGAAAAACCGGCCTACAGTGTCTAGAAGAGAGAAGAATTCGTGGTGACTTAATACAGGTTTATAAGATGATCAGAGGAACGGATAAATTAGATTATAACAAGTTTAAAAAAAAATACAACCACCCACAAGAAGAAGAGGGCATAGCTACAAATTAACTAAAGAAAGGTCCAGATTAGATATTAGAAAATATTTTTTTAGTCAGAGAGTGGTGAATGCTTGGAATGCATTGCCACGGGAGGTAGTGTAGGCAGGGACAGTTAATGCATTTAAGAATACATTGGATGCGCATATCTTTTAGAACAATATTATGTAAATGAAACTGGTTGTATACAAACTCTGCAGTCTTTTCTAAACCAGTATAAAGACGTTAAGTTAAGTTAAGTTAAGTTAAGTTAAGAATGTTCCAATAAGAAGGAATCCAATGTTTCACAACTCTCCTGAACCGGCGACATAGTTTATAGAGTATCCCTCTTAGTTACTTCAGATCTCTATTTTAAGGACAATCACTGAAAGCGAGTCTGTAAAGAGTACTACTTGTTTCTCTGTGTTGTCATTTGTCATTAAAACTTCTGCTACAGTTTTAAATGTCCCTGCCTCTGCTCTGAAGTTACTTGAAAATGTTCCTGCTGCCACTGATAGCTGCTACTGATATACAGTCTTATAAGCTCAGAAGGATCCATCCACTCTCTGTTGCTGTTGGTGCTGATCTATCGGCATACGCACCAGTCCTGCTGTTGCTTACGTGTTTCTCTATGTGTTTTATAGTTCTGGTTTTTATGTGTGTTTCTGCTTTCCTGTTTTTAAATAAAAACTGTTGGGAATGTTTTCTGCCAGCCCTGATTAGCGCTGTGCTGTCCAGCTAGGAAGCATATGTGTAGTGTCATTGATTTCATTTGTCACCTGCAATTTATAGAATTTGTTCTACACTCTGCTTTTAGTGATGCTACATAGTTTCTCGATTTCCGTCTTCCCTTTGAGGATTCCGTGGCGAAGTGGTTAAGCCGTCGGCCTTGTGATCAGGTGGTGTGGATTCGACTCCGGACTCTGATGTCTTTTTCACGGGTGCTTGATGCGGAGTCCCCTGCATCTCGTAGTCGCCCCCTAGTCGTCTTGTCCTTGACTTGCGACTGGGGTCGGGCGACTCGAGACGAGAGAGTAAGGATAAGAAGTAGCGCAGTTTATCCTGACTAAAAATATCGCTAGCAAAATAAATGATGCCATCATCGTCTGCGATGGACGGCGGCCTTTCCCTTGGCCTTTTGTCTTCCCCTTCAAGACCAATTTATTCTCTGGAACGTGTCAGCCTTCTGAATTCCTTACACTGTTGGGCTTTGCTGTTCCGTTTTTTTTTTTTATTGGTGCAGGTTTCTAGTTCTCCATCATGTTCGCTGTTATAATTACGACCGTTTGGTTTTGGACTTCTATTTTGTCAAAGTTTGATTTGACTGCAATTGTCATTCGTCTAGTATTTGTCTCACACATCTGGTGTGCAGCTTCTGTAACAATCGTTCAGATGATGTCAGATAGTGCCAGTCATTTTTTCATGTTGTTGTTGAAGGAATGCCTACAATGGATAGATTTACCGTTTCGCGCGCCTTAAAAAAGACGTTTAATGGTGGTTTGTTGTAGCTTTCCTGGCATCCCGAGCATGCCGATGAAGGTGAACCGGGGTACTCCAGGCGGTTGTGCTATGCTTGGCTTCATCTGCGTATCGCTCACTACTACGGGGGTCAAGCCGATCCCTCACCTCGTTAGCAAAGACTAATGAAAACAGCCCGTTTCCAGGAAGGGCTACAAGGAAGACAAGGTGAGGGTCTTGTCCAGTATGTTTTGCCTGAACCTGGCTAACATGTATGATCAGTATATTCTACCTGACCAGACGTTAGTCTCCCTTCCCTCATTTTTTCATGCATGTCATTCTTTACCTTGAACTCATCTTCTCTCTCTCTCTCTCTCTCTCTCTCTCTCTCTCACTCTCTCCCTCCCTCTCTCTCGCTTCCCCTCTTTCTCCTCTTCTCTATCTTCCTCTCTCCATCTCCCACCATATCTTTCTCCCCCTCTCTCTCCCCTCTCTTATCTCCCCTCCCTCTCTCTCTCTCTCTCTCTCTCTCTCTCTCTCTCTCTCTCTGTGTCGCCAGGTGATGTTAAAATGAAATTCCTAAATACTTCGTTTTCATCTAGTTTGCAGATTTGTCCCCATTTAGCTTCCATTTCTGTCGTTTATTTGAGAGGGAAAAGATTGTATAAGTGGCCTGTTTGTGATTTATCTTCAAAAACCATGCCCTGGCTCACTCATCCAAAGATGTTAGAGCATCTTACATCAGAATGCTTGCTGTTGGTGTGTTTTTGTCAGAGATTATTGTGAATATTCTTTGTTATATTATTAAAACCAAATGGATGACATAACTCACCCTTACGATACGCCCTGCTCTGGTGTCATATTTCTGCTAGTCCGCCCTTGAACTTGTGCTACAGTGGTTCAGCTTTCCAAACTGTGACTAATCCATTTTTCTACAAACTTGACTTCTTCACAGCTTGACCTCCATCTTTCCATACTTCATTGAAAGCCACACAAACTACTAGGGAATGTGTTTTTTTCTTGAAAGGAGTCTTCAATTTCCTGGTCAATATGGGCGTTGCAATCTTCAGTTGTCTGACTCCAGCTGGTATTGGAATTGAAAGATGTATTTCTTCTAAGTGCCACATCAGTTTGGTATTTGTCATGCGTTCCATCTGATATGCCGCACAGCTCAGTAAATTGATCAGCCTGCGGTACAATTCCCTTTATCAAACTGTAGGTTGAGACTGACTGGAGCTTTAATGGACTTGTGCCCATATTTACTAACATTTCATTTGTTATTCCAACTTTGGGGGGACCGAGTAGTCTCGAGGTAAGGTGTTCGCCTCGGGTGGGGGACTGAGTAGTCACGAGGTAAGGTGTTCGCCTCGGGTGGGGGACCGAGTAGTCTCGAGGTAAGGTGTTCGCCTCGGGTGGGGGACCGAGTAGTCTCGAGGTAAGGTGTTCGCCTCGGGTGGGGGACCGAGTAGTCTCGAGGTAAGGTGTTCGCCTCGGGTGGGGAACCGCGTAGTCTCGAGGTAAGGTGTTCGCCTCGGGTGGGGGACCGAGTAGTCTCGAGGTAAGGTGTTCGCCTCGGGTGCTGGAGATCGCGGGTTCAAATCACGGTGAAGACCGGAGTTTTTTCACGTGGATCCAGTAAAAATTTCCCCTTATCTCTGAGTAGTGAGATCAGACACCCATGTACAGTGTCGGACATGTTAAAAATCCGCTGGCAGTTGACAATCGAAAAGAGTAGGCTTAATGGCTCCTGCTCGGACAAAATTGAAGTTAAAAATCTACTCAAATTATTCCTGAGATTCTCGGCCCAGAGAATATGTCACAAAAAGGGGACTGTGTGGCTATAACATCAGGTCTTGGTTATGTGGTTAGTGGAGCTGTAAAGATGGCGCCTGATAGGCTACGGGTCTACCTTGCTATAATTTACGCTTCCACCACCACCAGTCCCAAAAATAGGTGATCGAATATTCCAGGGGCTAACAGATACTGAGATTGATCTGGCAAGTCACCAGTGGATTTTCCCCTGCCAAAGAATATGTAACAAAGGAAATCACACCTCCCTACGACGTCTAACGACATAAGTGGACTAAAGATGGATAGATACGATTGTTTTTTTTTCCTGATGATTTCTTTGGTTAATAATCTCATTGTCATCCGCATTTCATCCATTGTTAAATTATCCATTATGTGTTCTTCTGCTACACTATTTGTCTTGATATTGGTCCTCTCGTCTTCATTGATGTTTTTGTTGTCGCCTGTTGTGACTTCAACATGGTTTTCTCTAGCATAGAGTTCTTTATACGCATTTGCAGCTTTCTATCTTCCGTCAGAGGGCCAACCTGCTTGATTGTAATTTGTTTTGTGTGGTATCCTTTACTGTTCAGTGATCTAGCTATTTCCCAAAGTTGATTTCCGTCACTATCTAGGTTTATAGTTTGTGTTTATTCTTTCCAGTTATCTCATGTTGTCTGATATAATGTTCTTATGCATTTCACAGTGATTGCATTTAGATATATATTAGCCCCGATTGCTTGCTCACTCTGTGACACGTTTCTGGCATGTTTTCATTTATTATCGAGCTTTTAAACAAAGAAAGTTTGTTCGTGACAAAAGATCACAAGACACATGTTTATCTGCGCTCGAGTTACATACTAGTTGCCGAACATAAGCGAAGGCTATTGCTGCAAAATGAGTTCTCTTATTGCTGTAAAGACCAATCCTGGAACGGCATAACCGGCCACATTCCAGGCACACATGTGGGAAGCCGGCTGTGGAGGTCGTCGTACGTTATATATTTTCAGGCAGCACGCTTTCGACGAGCCTCCGTGCTGGCTTTACTCTTTGCGATCTGAGCACACTCGGTGATACTAGCGTGCCAGGTGGTACAGTATTGTGCAAGCAGCTCCCAAGAAGTGACATCAGCGGTGAAGCTTTTTAGAGACACTTTCAAAGAATCTTTGTAGCGTTTCGTCTGCCGCCCCTCCACCCCTACCTGGGGAGCGTCTGCTTGTTATGAGCTCACCGTATAACAGCTGCGTGGGGATGCGCTCATCTGGCAACATGTCACGTCCATCTTATCTTAACTGTTTACAGAAGTTTATGGATGTTCAACATGTTAGTCTTGCTAAGAATCTCATAGCTAGGCACTTTGTCCTAGCTGTCACCTGATCCTGGGCAGCCTAGGCACTTTGTCCTACCTGTCACCTAATCCTGGGCAGCCTAGGCACTTTGTCCTGCTGCTACCTGATCCTGGGCAGCCTAGACACTTTGTCCTGCTGCTACCTGATCCTGGGCAACCTAGACACGTTGTCCTGCTGCTACCTGATCCTGGGCAGCCTAGACACTGTGTCCTGCCACCTGATCCTGGACAGCCTAGGCACTTTGTCCTGCCACCTGATCCTGGGCAGCCTAGGGACTTTGTCCTGCTGCCACCTGATCCTGGGCAGCCAAAGCACTTTGTCCTGCCACCTGATCCTGGGCAGCCTAGACACTTTGTCCTGCTGCCACCTGATCCTGGGCAGCCTAGGCACTTTGTCCTGCCACCTGATCCTGGGCAGCCTAAGCACTTTGTCCTGCCACCTGATCCTGGGCAGCCTAGACACTTTTTCCTGCTCTCACCTGATCCTGGGCAGCCTAAGCACTTTGTCCTAGCTGCCACCTGATCCTGGCCAGTCTAAGCACTTTGTCCTAGCTGCCACCTGATCCTGGGCAGCCTAAGCACTTTGTCCTGCCACCTGATCCTGGGCAGCCTAGACACTTTGTCCTGCCACCTGATCCTGGGCAGCCTAAGCACTATGTCCTGCCACCTGATCCTGGGCAGCCTAAGCACTTTGTCCTAGCTGCCACCTGATCCTGAGCAGCCTAAGCACTTTGTCCTGCCACCTGATCCTGGGCAGCCTAGACACTTTATCCTGCTGCCACCTGATCCTGGGCAGCCTAGACACTTTGTCCTGCTGCCACCTGATCCTGGGCAGCCTAAGCACTTTGTCCTAGCTGCCACCTGATCCTGGGCAGCCTAGGCACTTTGTCCTGCCACCTGATCGTGGGCAGCCTAGGCACTTTGTCGTGCCACCTGATCCTGGAGAGCCTAGGCACTTTGTCCTGTCACCTGATCCTGGAGAGCCTAGGGACTTTGTCCTGCTGCCACCTGATCCTGGGCAGCTTTGGCACTTTGTCCTGTCACCTCATCCTCAGCAGCATACACAGACAGCTCAAGTTAAAACGGTTTAGCTGTTTGGCATGTCTGCTATACACTGTCCATCTTTCACAGGCATACAGCAGACTGGATAACACTTTAGCACGATACTCTTTTACCATGTTGGTAACACTAATGTCTTATCTGTTCCAGACGTTTGCTTGAAGCCTTCCAAACGCAGAGATCGCCTTATCAATCCTGTTAATGGTCTCACAATCGATATTCGCCTATCTAGTGAGATAACTGCCTTGGTAGGTGAAGCTAACGACCGTCTGGGGACGTTGGTTCTGTACAGTAAGGTTTGGTTCGATGTACGGCTTCCCAGGTTCGATGTACGGCCTCCCAGGTTCGATGTACGGCCTCCCAGGTTCGATGAACGGCTTACCAAGTTCGATGTACGGCCTCCCAGTTTCGATGTACGGCTTACCATGTTCGATGTACGGCCTCCCGGGTTCGATGTACGTCTTCCCAGGTTCGATGTACGTCTTCCCAGGTTCGATGTACGGCTTCCCAGGTTCGATGTACAGCTTCCCAGGTTCGATGTACCGCTCGATAATATACATAACCAACAACAGAAAAGGAAGTGAAATAATGGGAAGTCCGGAATTGAAACGCTGGACCTCCAGATGACGGAAGCACCTTGCCACAAGATAGAAATGAGTTAAGACACTAGACCAGTGAGATACACTAAACAATGGGACACAGCTGGGCTAATCTTTCATCATTCAACGCTTACAACTATGGCATGTAGTCCAAGTTCGATCCAACCAACTTTATAGACTCAATCACCTCCTAACCTCGCTATCATCAAGCATAGACCGTATATATGTCTTACATGATTGTGTCACAGGTATATAAAACAATGAACATTTGCCGTTTCAATAAAGATTTGCACCTGTTCTGTTATGTTGTTCGTTATACATGTTACTTGAGTGCACATTATTGTCTACACTCTGGTTGTCTAGATACTCTGCAGAGTCTTCTGTCGGTCGCTATGGTCGAGAAGCCAGGTACTCGTATCCCACAACGATGTCTGATCAGTATTTCGTGCCTGACCCTGACTAACATGTCTGATCAGTATTTCGGTCTTGACCCTGACTAACATGTCTGATCAGTATTTCATGCCTGACCCTGACTAACATGTCTGATCAGTATTTCGTCCCTGACCCTGACTAACATGTCTGATCAGTATTTCGTCCCTGACCCTGACTAACATGTCTTGATCAGTATTTCGTACCTAACCAGACTTTAGTCTTCCCCCTCTACTGTCTGTGTCTGCACATCCCCTTATTTATGAATACATATTCAAGCATACATGTGATACATTGAGACAGAACTAAGGACCCGAATCTCCACGTATCACGTATCTCCACGTATCACGTATCTCCACGTATCACGTATCTCCACGTATCACGTATCTCCACGTATCACGTATCTCTAGCAGCAACTCTTCTTCCATAACCGTCAAGTCATACTCGGCTCGTGATAAAAGTGTTGATACAGAGTTGTTGTTCCTAGTCCTACCAGGGTTTCATCCCTGTGAAATGATTGACAGGAGGATGGAACGACCATTCGTGACAAGCGCGTGGTGACAACTTGATCTGATGTATGTTTCAGTCAACTTGACACAGTGCCAACTTCCCACGACAGTTATGGCCTGGCCTGGAAGTTGACCTAGATATGATAATTTCGTCATGTCTGCATATTTGAGTTTGTCAACAAGCGTCTGGTGCGCGATCTTCTGCAGTTTTGTATTTCCATTATCTGGTAATGACGTGAGTTCCAGACAGGGACAGAACAATTAACATGAAACAATGTGCTAGGTCTGTCAATTTAGTGTAACACTGAATCACAATGTGGTTTGATGTGAGGTCACTACCAACATAATATATTGGACTAGATCTGTCAATTTAACACGGAATCACAATGTAGTTTGATGTGAGGCCACTACCAACATAATATATTGGATAGCTCTGTCAATTTAACATGGAATCACAATGTAGTTTGATGTGAGGGAGCTACCAACACAAAATATTGGACTAGATTTGTAAGTTTAATGTAATTCAAAATCATTATGAGGGTTAAAGAATGACCGCTGTTGACAGAAAATATTGGACTGCATCCGTTTGTTTAGTTCAATACGGAACAAAAATGGCGTCTGACGAGTGTGCGCTGTTAATATACAATATTAAACTTGTTCTCTCGATTAGGCCAGTGATAAATCTTTTTGATTTTTGATTAGGCAAGGGATCTCAAGCTCAGAAATGAGTTTAAGCACTAGAGCATCGAAAAACTAAACAAATTGGCACATCTGGGTTAGTTTTTCGTCATTCTTCTTCTTCTTCTTCTTCTTCCTCTTCTTCATCTTCTTTTCCTTCTCCTTCTCTTCCTTCTCCTTCTTCTTATCCATCTCCTTCTTCTCTTTCCCTTCTTTTTTTCCTTCTTCTTTTCCTTCTCCTTATTATTTTTCCTTATCTTTCGCCTTCTTTTCCTTCTCCTTGTCCTCCTTCTTCTTTCTCTTCTTATTCTCCTTTTCCTTCTCCTCCTCCTTCTCTTTCTCCTTCTTTATCTTCTCCTTCTTCTTCTTCTTCTTCTTCTCCTTCTTTTCCTTCTCCTTCTCCTTCTTATTCTCCTTCCTCTCCTCCTTCTTCTTTTCCTTCTCCTTCTCTTTCTTTTCCTTCTCCTTACCTTACCCTTCTTATTCTCCTTATCCTTCTCTTTCTTTTCCTTATCCTGCTTCTTCTCTTTCTTTTCTTTCTCCTTTTTCTTATCCGTCTTCTTCTTCTATTTCTTTTCCTTCTCCTTTTCCTCCTTCTCCTTTTCCTCCTTCTCATTTTCCTTCTCCTTCTTCTCCTTCTTCTTCTCCTTCTTCTCACTCTTCTTCTTCTTCTTCTTCGTCGTCGCAGTTCGTTCTCAAACTCCCGCCACCAAACGCTGAAGTGGGCTTTGCAAGTAGCAGGATGTTGGCTTGAGAACTAAATGAGCTGTGTCGTAGTTTACAGCTTGACTGCGATATTTTCACCTTTCGGTCCGACACATCCGACTTCAGCAGGCATTTTTGAGTACCTATATCATAGTTCCATGTCTATAACCATATGTCGCCATAGGAAAAATGCATGTTCTCAGGATTGTTAGTTTTAGTTGTTTGTGCTGGTGCCACCAATTCTGCAATACATCTTAAGAGAATTCGATAAAATTAGAAAGTCCGTAAAGTTCACATTTCTTAACGTTGTCTAAACTATACCAGGAATATAAGCTTGTCGTTTCGTGCTTCGATCAGCTCGGAAATAAATGGGTACCTGGCTATTCAAGTTAGAGAAGAGAAGGCAGCGATGACCCAGTTACCAAATCAGCGGCATCGTTAGATCTTCTTTGCGTTCGGTTTCGTGTGCTCGTTTTATGTCACCAGATTGGGTCGATCCATAAAGCGATACGTCAGTCGTAGGTCGGCAATGGTTCCCCACCTGTTTGTCTCACATGCTTCTTTCTTAACTTAACTTAACTTGACTTAACTTAACGTCTTTATACTGGTTTAGAAGACTGCAGAGTCTGTATACAACCAGTTTCATTTAAATTTCCTTGCTCTAAAAGCTATGCACATTCAAGTTTTAAATGCATTAATTGTTCCTACCTCCAATACTTCCTGTGGCTATGCATTCCTAGCATTCACCACTCTCTGACTAAACAAATATTTCTTAATAACTAATCTAGACCTTTCTTTAGCTAATTTGTAGCTATGCCCTCTTGTTCTTGTAGGTGGTTATATATTTTTTTTTCAAAAACTTGTTAAAGTCTAATTTATCTATTCCTTTGATTATCGTATAAACCTGTATTGTCACCTCTAATTCTTCTCTTTTCTAGATACTGGAGGGCGGTTTTTCTGAGTCTTTCCTCATAACTTTAATTCTGGAATCCCACTATCAGCTTTGTCGCTCTTTTTAAAAATTCTTTCCACCATTTCTATATCCTCTCTTTGATAAGGACTCCACACCTGTACACATCTTGGTCTAACTAATGCGTTATACAATTTGACAATCACTTCCCTTCTCCTGTGTTTAATATTTCTTTTTATCACACCTAACATTGCATTTGCCTTTTTCACTGCTACCTGTACTTGCTCACTCACCTTACCTGAATGATCTGTTATAACCCATATATCCGATTCTTTTTCTATCATTCTAAAATTATTCTTCCCAATTCTGTAATGATGTTCCATATTGGATCTACTCATGTGGATGATTCTACATTTGCCAGCTCACCGACCATTCTCGAATTGTATCTAAATCCAACCTCAATATATCCATTTCTGCTTTAGATGAGACAATACTGCATAGTTTTGTGTAATCCGCGAATTTTCCAATCATGGATCCGATATCATTGTCCACATCGTGTATGTATATATATATATATATATATATATATATATATATATATATATATATATATATATATATATATATATATATATATATATATATATATATATATATATATGAAGAACAAATTAGTCTCAAAACTGAGCCCTGTGGCACTCGACTTGTTACTTCACACCACTCAGAGTACTCCTTATCTATGCCCACTCTCTGCCTTCTTCCCGGTAACCAATCTTCTGGCCAGGTATTCTCGCGGGAACTTCGATACAATGGAAATGTTTTCAGGGTGTGTTCTGGTGTCTGAGGCCCCCTTTGGCATGCACGTTGTGCAGTCTGTGCTGCTTTCATCTTGTGCATATGTGCATTTAGCCCGTAATGACCTGTTCTAAGGCGGAAATGTGTGGTGTACTGTTACCTGTTCAATCTGTTGTGCTTGTTTGATGTTTGTTTTCTTTGCCCGGCACTTTTTCACTTGGTATCCGGCATCCAACCTCAAAAGAAGTGATGTGACGTTTTCTCATATAAGCACCCTATATTCATCTTGAATGTTGATATCCCCCATTTATGTATTCTTCCGTCTTCTATGATTCGCTAGTTCATTATTGTTGTTGTTTGTTGTTCCTGATGAAGACCTATTGGCCGTAACGCAGGTTTCGTTTGTGTTTTCGTCTCGGTGTGGTATCTTCTTCTTCTTCTTCATCGTATGCAGTCAGACATCAACCTTTATTTTTTTCGAAAAAAGCAGCTGTCACTCTGAGGCTGTCGACACTGCCATAGAGCTTGTCTAGTGTTGCCACTGGTGATGGCCACATCTGCTTTCTCTGATCCTCGTATGTCGGGCAGTTTTGCAGCAAATGCTCAGCGGTCATTTTCCCGGTACCACACTGGCATTCGTCAGTGCCACCTATCTTCAATTTGTTGAATAGGTGGTACCTCAGTCTATTGTGGCCAGTGCGAAGTCTGAAGACCACGACCTGCTCTCTTCTGTTCAACTGGTAATATGCATCGTTTTTTGTGTAGCCAGTATGTTCTGTTTCCCATTTGCTCATGTATCTAGCTCTAATAAGCCGTTTTGACTCTTCGTATGTCATACTAGTATCTAGTTGTGGTAGTCTTGCACCTTCTTTTGCCAGTCTGTCTGCCTCCTCGTTGCCTTGGATGTTGCATTGGGATGGAACCCACTGTACTCCTACCCTTTTTGGTGCGAACTGCTGGCATAGTTGACAGAGTACTGCTCTTAAATCATTAAGTTAGGGGACGGCGTGGCCTAGTGGTTAAGTGGCACGGCTCACAACCAGAAGGTGCTTGGCTCGATCCCCATCACAGCACCGGCCGTTACCCCGGGGAAGCAAACCCTTAGAAAATGCAGGAGGAAGCAGACCCTTACATAAAATGCATACTGAAGTCGGATGCACTGGGCCGACAGGCGCAAAATAAAAACCACAGTGTAACGCACACACGCCTTGGGGAATAGATAAATAAGGCGAACGCAAAAACAAAACAAAAAATCATTAAGTTCAGTATTTTTCTGGCTTTTTAGTGCTGTGACTACGGCCAAGGCATCTGTAAGCAGGACTATATGGCTTTCATTCCTTATACCTGTCACCATTTCTTTCACTGCCGCCCTCAGTGCCTCAGCCTCCGCTCTGAAATTGCTTGAGTATTTTCCAGTTGCCACTGACAGTGTTATTTTTCTGCCATTTGGTAGGCTCAGGAATACCCCTGCCCCTCCGTTCTGTGTTGTGTTTGTTACAGAACCGTCGGTGTATGCATACGTCCAGTCCGTGCTTGGGTAGTTTTTCGTTATGTAGCTCAGGGTAGTATCTCTTCTTTCTTTTTCAGTCTGGCAGTTTTTGTTTCCAATACCTGGTATATTTTCTACCACCTCTTGAAATATATGCTGCCTCCAGGTAGGTTTTCGTACAGTAGGGATGGGCTTTGGTGTTGTTAGTGCGTTCATGGGGTCTTCGTGCATCTTTGCTTTGGGTTTTTCTGCAAATTTCTCCGCCTTAGTTTCCCATTTCCGAAATTGTTTAGTCTCTGGTGCATTGGATGGTCAGTCAGTCTTCTGAGTTTCGGTGTGGTATCTGACCAGACCTATTACAATTTTATGCTTCACTTTATTTTTTTTCTGACTCATTTTCCACATTCATGAATGTGTGCACTAACTTCTGGCAGTGGTATTGGTTGGGGAATTGCTTTCCCGGTCTGCCCACCTTTGCCAGTCGGTCCGCCCTCTCATTTCCCGATATGATGTAGTGATCTAGGATTCATCGGAGACTAATTTGGTTGTTCTCTGAAGTGTATCTTACTGACACATCAACCATAACACTGACAGATGTTCGTCCATCAATTATGATGAAGACCACTGTCTGTGTTCAGCCGTGTGGACAGTCTTTTATGTTGCTGTGTCCACTGAAATGGGTGACTTCGCGGTGTGATTTGGAGTTAAGTGAGAAAAACACTGCGCCTATTTCCAACCTCACTCTCTCGTCCCAAGCTACCTTTGGTTAGTGGCAAGACATTATCGAGACGACAGGATGCAGATATTTCCTCAGGGTCTACTCTCGAAGCCTTTCCCGTAAACAGGTATCCAGCAAGGCCACCCTGTCTGCAGCTAGGGCGAAGGTCGCCAATATTGTGAAGTTAAGCCGTGTACACCAGACACACCATGAAAATACAACACAGGTTTACGCTTACAACTTTTTCATATATCCGGTGTCCATGTCAGGATAATCGAAGTAATAAAAACGCACACAAATGAACGAATTAACTAGTCCAAATTGAAAACAACAACACGTTTCCGTGAACACAAGTGTAAGTTGTCGACTAGTGTGAATTACAGGCAAATCCGTGACTTTGCGGCATCCATAATGAACTTAAAACACCAGAGCAATGTTAGACCCGCAGTCGGTACGGCGCCATCTTTACTGCTCTACCTCTAACAATAGATAACTAGCGGAGTTATCTGGTCGCGACCGACACTACATTTTTTCTGTCATGAAACTCTTGTTATCAGACGGAATAAACATGAGCTTGAGTTTCCTCCCATTGGTGATGGCTTAGTAATTATCTGTGATGTTTCGTTTCGTTTTACTTCCGTACCAGTTTAGATGAGAAAAACCAGATACTGAGTGTTTATTAAGCGTAGCTACGTGACTTTGTTGCGTTCTCTGTGGTCCGTGCATTTGATCTCCTTGATCATCTTTATACCAACATAATTGTTGGCGACGATGTGCAACTGATACAAACCGGCTCGTTTGATCATCATCATCATCATAATCGTCGTCGTCGTCATCGTCGTCGTCATCGTCGTCGTCATCATCATCATCGTGTGTCTTGGCGGTTGGGGTTGACAATCATGGATCCCCATCCACTCCTATCACGTGTATCGTTTATCAATTATTACTGATCGTCTCATGTGCTATTCCTTCATACTATCCAATAGTTTCTCTTTGTCTTCCTCTATATCTCTTCCCCACTATTTTACCCATTATGACAGTATGTTCCAGCCCACCTCCTCTCGTGACATGCCTGAAAATGGATGACTGCCTCGACTTGACTTTTGCGATGATTTGTCTTTGTGCATCTTCAAGTACCGCATCGTTTAGTCTTCTTTGCAGTCCACTGAATTTTTAACATTCTTTTGTTAAACCACATCTCCGTCACACCTAGTGATGTGGTTTTTTTTTTGCTCATTGTCCACGATTCACTGCTGTATATCAGTACTGGTTCCACATATCATCCAAGAACTCTCTTTTTCAATTCCAGCGACAAGATTTTTTTTTACAAGATTCCCTTCATGCTCTGAAAAACCTAATCATCAAAATGGACATGGGCTATATAAATAGCACTACGCTTAAACGTGTCATATTTCACGTTCTAGTTCACCCGGCTGAACTTCACGAGATTGGCGCCCTTCACCCTAGCTGAAGACAGGGTCAGCTTTGTTGAAATTTAGACACAACTAGAATGAACTGCCACCTGGATAAAGATCTGCTCCGTCAGGTGTGTAGTGGCCCAAGACGCACCGTTGTTGTATGGCGAGACCTAGTACTATAAACTGCAATAACAGTGCCTCCACGACCTTCTAGGTTATGGGACTGATTATGATATATATATATATAAGCGTGTCGTAGTAGCTTCATCGTGCTTAATGACGTTGTCGTTATTATCAGCCACTGCAAACAGCAGGCTCGCATACTTGCTGTTTGTGAAAACACTAGTTACCGTTAAAATCTATGCTTCACATTGGAGCAAAAAGATGAAACATTCATGATACTTACTTCCCCTGTTCTAGGCACCACGTCGACAAAAATATTGCCAATGCCCGATCACGTGGCTTGCCTTGTCATTCCCCCTCATCACCTCGTCCACACTGCATGTTTCCAGAATGTTTGAGTAGATCATCAGATGGTCTGGGTCTTGTGCTTTCCCATAGTCGCATGTCTCTTCGTCCCTGTATCCCTATCTCTTTATAAGTTCTTCATTGATGTCGTTTTCTGGGACCAGTCTGTTGGGGGTTGTGTTGATTGTAAGAAACTTTGCCTAGATTTCAGTCTTGTGCACTGTTCCTGGTGTCCAAGTAAAGGATGACTTGGGTAAATGGCCTGTTTCTCTTTAAGACGTCCACCAATGAGATAGAGAGATGGCCTGCATCAAAATCTGGGTCCGGCACGGTGGCAGAAATGTGTTTAGAGGACGTTTGGCTACCTGGCATATCAATGCGGACTGAATTATGAATTGTCCGTTTCCAATAGTATAGGGAGATCACAGCAGATACATTATGAATTGTCCGTTTCCAGTCACATAGGAGGGATCACATCTGACTGAATTATGACGTTTTTAGTAGTATAGGGAGATCACATCTGACTGAAATATGAAATGTCCGTATTCAGTCAAATAGGGTTAATCACTTTTGACTGAATTATGAATTGTCTGTTCCCAGTCATATATGGAGACACGTCTGACTGAATTATTAAATATATGTTTACAGCCATATAGCAGAGCATTTGTGGAGCACACCTAACTGAATTATCAATTGTCTGTTTCCAGTCATACATAGGAAAACGTCTGACTGAACTATGAATCCTTGTTTGCAGCCATATAGAAAAGTATTTGTAGATTACACCTGAATTATGAATTGCCTGGTTTCAGGCATATAGGGGAAATTACATTTGACTACCTTAGGAATTGCCTGTTTCCAGTCATATATGGAGAAACGTCTGACTGAATTATGAGTTGTCTGTTTCCAGTCATATAGGGTGGATCATACCAGACTGAATTATACAGTGTATCCATTCTGTTTGGCTGTTGTTTCCGTCTCTCTCTCTGGATAATTCCTGCTTATTTAACATAATCTCTCCGGCATGAGCACCGTAAACGCCCCTCTCAGTATTGCCTCTGGATTTATTCCACGAGTACTGGGTACTCGTATAGTGTTGGACAGCCCATTTGATCCTACAAGAATTTACAGTAAAACAAAAACACAAGAACGAGAAGAACGGTTAACGAAACGAAATCAGTTTATATTAGGGGATGCAATATTTAAGGCGTTTAACTAACTATTCCGCTGAATACGAACATAGGTCTTTAACTATTTCGCCGAATACAATTACTGTTACATATAATGAGTGAAGATCTCGCATATAAAGTTGTGTTTAAAAATATGCTGCCATTTTCTATAATTATACAATTACTTAATAAACAAAAAAATTTCAGTACAAAAGCGAGTACGACAGGGATGTATCCTCTCACCATATCA